>OU898282.1:104871023-104918593 GCA_918026665.1 Diabrotica balteata
ATATAATATATATATATATATATATATATATATATATATTATATATATAATTACTTTATATTTTTGTAATGTTCTAATTGTTGTGCAGTTTACTCCTGATAAAGCTATAAAATAAAATAATCTATTTTACATTGTATTTAATTATAACTATAATTTTTTAAATAAAGAATATTAATATTCTAAATTTGTATTAATTTTTATTTGGTAAGGAAAGGTTTTATGAAAGGAATAAATACTTAATTAAAATGAGGGAAACTCCTTGTACTCAGAGAAGACATACTTACTTGAGTTGTCTGAGCATAGTGAGGGAAAACCCTCATTTATTTTAAAATTAAAACAAACACATTTTTATAAATAAGACAAAAACATACTATATCTAATATAATATAGGTATTTAATTCTCAAAATCAACAACTTTGAATTAAACAAAGATAAGATATAAAATAAAAAAAACAACAAAAAGTGTAATCAAGTAATGATAATCATTCTGACATTTTGAGAAATAAGGTAGAACATACATAATAAGTATTCAATATTGTATTTACATTCCCATGCATAACATTGGTGAATAAAATGTCTCCTAAAATTTAAACCTCATTCCACATCATTAAAGTTTCTATTTACTACTTTCTAGAAAATCATCATCACTATCATTATTTTCCTGTAAACATATATTGCAAAGTACTGCTGTAGCACTTATTATGCAAGATATGTATTTAATTTGGTTTGTAGGCCTCATTGCAGACAGGGAAACCATATTTTCCAGGTTCCAAATATCCATTTACACATTACATGTGTACTATTATTATATCTATTTTGTTGATCATTGCCTAAAAAGATGTATTTATCAAATAATCTATTTTTTATTTGGCCAATTATCAATAAATACCTGGCTATAATACTGGAGTAAGTAGATTGTGTCTGCACTGCAAACATATTCACTATTCATAATAATTCTGGAATTTGCCCTCTTTCCATTCTAACTTTTAATCAACTTTGATCAAATAATAAGCTACCAATACTTTATCCTGGATGTTGAACGACAATATTAATCTCAAAAAACAAAGAAAATATTGTATTGGAAATATTCATAAATATAAACAAACAAGTTAGGTTAGGATCCCGTACTCAAGGCAGGTCGATCGGATGCTTGAGTACGAGCTGTCATTTTTGCGTTCTCAAGCTCGACTTCGTGCTTGAGAACGGTTTATAGAATACAAATTTGATTCAAGGTCGATCTCAAGTATCGATCCATACTTGAGCATCGTTTATAAATATGGGCCATATAGACTCGGTGAACGCTTTAAAAAGTGTCCAAAACATGAATACCTTTGTTATTGTTTATTGTTTTGATACGAAGATGCACGAAGTTCATGATTTCTTACGAAGCATCACGAAGTTGATCTTGTGTTTGAAAACATCATGGACGTACTCCATTTTGTGTGACAAGCAAATTTTATTTTAAATTGTTGATAGTTATTTACTTACTATTTTAGTAAAATGCCATACTATTTTATCAAAATAATTATTTCTCTTATAGACGGGAACAAAAAGAAATCATAAATATTTAATTTTAATTAAAAAAATAATTATTGTCATTAACTTATAAATGAGCACGCCGCTGTTGTAATAAACATACCTTCAACCTTCAGCCGAGATCTTTCGGACACTCGATTCTATAGCGAGAATAGGGGACTGCGTAGTCTATATATTATACGTCATTGGTTTTGAATAATAGAATAAGAAGATGTTGGATAACTTCTGTCGCTAAAACGTCAATGTCAAATGTCAAATATTAGAGCAAGAGTAAAGCAAAGTTATGTTTTATTTTATACATATGTATTGTTAAATAAATAATTTTAAAAAATTTCCATAACGGACGATGGGTAAGTATTCTAGTGATTCAGAAAATGAAAGACGCGGGAGTAAAAGTTCAAGCAAAGCTAAAAGCAGGCGTAGGTAAGGCAGAAAATGTGTTTGTTCAGAAGTTAACAAACCAGTTAAATTCCAAATGCAGAATTAGTACTGTTCGTAGATCTTCCTCTTCAGATTCGAGTGACTCCAAAAGTAGAAGCAGAAGGAGATCGGGTAAAAAATCTAGTCGCCGATCTAGAACCAGAAGTCGGGATAGATCAAGAGACAGGTATTCAAGATCTAGGTAAGGAATTTTTTACAACTGCTGAACATAAAACCAAAGAATATAGATGCATTTGCGTATATATTCTTTGGTTTTATGATGTAATAATGAATATATTTGCTATTTAATAAAAGTGTGTTGTTAATGTACTAAAAATTATTTATACAGGCGTTCTAGAAGTAGAAGCACTTCCACATATAAATCATCAAAATCTAGATCATATAGATCAAAATCCAGAGATCGCTATCGAGATAGACATAGAAGATCAAGGTCTAGAGATAGGTATAGATCTAGACGTTCTAGGTCTAAATCTTATATTAAAGAATATGTGAGTAAACCAAAACGAAGATCAAATTCAAGTTCTAGTACAAGCAGTAATGATGACATCAAAACAAATATAAAGTATAACTCAAAGAAGAAAGAAGAAAATAATTCAAAAGGCAGTGTCAGTAAAAATGAGAAAGCAGCTTCTCCAGATTGTATTGTAATAGACAATGAAGTTTTAGATGAAATAAATGAGAATAGTTTTGCTCCCAAACAATTTACTTCAAAGTCAAAGAAAGTCCCAGATAATATTGTTATAGACTTAAAGAAAAATACAATTAAAGTTCCAGAAATTGAACAAGAAGAGCCAGATAGTATATTTCATCAGAATGTAAGTAATTCAAATAATAATTTATACTTATATAAGGCATATACTAAAAGTTTTTCACAGAGCCATACATCTGGCAGAAGTTACTTGACTCCGTAAATATGGTTTTCTTACATTTTAAAATTTCTTATGCTAATCAACATTGACAGATTGAAAATTCATCTTGTGGTTAGGTGGCATCAAATTTTTAAAACAATCAATTTCATAAAAATAATGGAAATCTCACTTTAAAGTGTTCCTGATGTAAGATTTTAAAGCTGGCCTAACTAAAAACAACAATGCATTGATCAACTTCATCTTGGTTTTTGTGATAAAACACTAACCACATCAACTGTTTATAAATGATTTGAAGAATTTAAGTGTTGACACACCAGCCTGTGACAAATTCTATGAAGATTGACAGCTGTTGACCTGGAAAACATTGAGGGTATGATTGAAATAGATCAACATGTTAACTATCATAAGATTCATTCATCTTTGGCCATAGGTAAAACTCATATACAAATAATTTTGAAATACCATTTTGGCAGTGGGAAAGATGGTTTAACGGAGGTAGCTCAAATTTGGCATGGAATATTTTCACTTGTGATGAAACTTGGATATATTGCTATGAGTCTAAATCAACAAACCCGTAGTGTTTCAAGCTGATCCATAGTCATTGTCAAAGAAATAGTTGAGTTTTTTTTTTTGGAAAAAAAGAACATACCACAATTTCATTAAAGAATGGTAGAACTATCAGTGCTGAATTGTTACATCCATTTGATTGCCAAAAGTCAGTAAAAACTACTGGCATTATCAAAATTATTTTGCATCAGGGCAATGTTAGTTCTCATATGCCTTGTATAACATCTAGACTTTGAAGCCAAAAATATCAATTTGGTGTACCATGGTGCATACAGTCTTGAGTTGGCACTATGTGATTTCTTTTCGTTCTTAAGAATCATAAACAAACTACATGGTAAATATTTTAAGAACCTGATGAGGTGATTAAGGCATACAAAAATCTAATTTCTGATTGACCTATGTTGGACTGGCAGGAATGCTGCTACAAATGGGTTGGTTGAATGCAAAAGTGTATTAATCAGAAAGGTTAATATTTCAAAAAAAACCTAAAGCTGAATTTTCCCAAAAAATAGTCTTTCTTGTATTTAATTGTGCAAGACTTTTAGTCCATGCCTCTTATTTAAATATTTTTGAAAAAATTCACTTTCAATATTTTGCAATATTTTAAAAAATGCGCTGCAATGTTACAAGTATATAAAGCTTTTCGTATCAATTTGTTTCCATAAAATAAAATAAAGTATGATAAAAATGTCAGAACTTAATTGAAATTGAAGAATCTCAAAACACTTTAACTGGAACACACTTTCACAAAATAAAAACAAAATGGTTTGAATTAATTTTTATTGAAATTTCAAAATAAACAATAGGATATAAATAAACAGTAATTATAATTGTTAAAAAAATATATAGCAAACTTTTTTTTTTCGTAATAAGTACACTTTTATTTGGCTAAGGCTTCTTAGTCGAGTTGTCAGAGATTTGAATCCTGAAAATCATAAAAACAATCTGAATTTTATAGAGAATATCAATTTTGGCATCCCAAAAAAGTTGCAAAACACATATTTCAAATAAAACATGTAGCTGAGATGGAATCTTCAGAATTCGATATAACAACGAGCTCTATCAACTGTATAAGGAAATACCCCTGTCAGACTTCATTAGAATACAAAGATTGCAATGGGCCGGACATGTGATACGAATGGGAGAGGATAGGCTACCAAAACGAGCACTGAACGCCAGAATGCAGGGAAAGAGACCAGTTGGAAAGCCAAGAAAGCGCTGGGAAGACACAGTAAGCAGCGACGCACAAGCACTTTTTTTAGGAGTCCGTGTATGGAGAAGAGCAGCCACAGACAGACAAGGGTGGAGGCAAAAAATAAAGGAGGCCAAGGCTCATTTTGGGCTGTAGTGCCGTAGAAGAAGAAGAAGATGTAGCTGAGATAATTTTGAACAAAAATTTGAAGTATTAGTACTTTTTGCGTAGATTGAACTGTTCTCTTAAAAATATCTCTTAAACCGACCATCGATTTTGAATGTCAGTTACACCCACGAGATCAATGTCCAATAAAATTTGTATCAGCTTGACAGTAAAAAATCTATATCTTTTAATCCACATATCCTATATCGACAAACATCAAGATGCGTTTTAAAGGTAAAGAGTTCAGCTTTCCTATGCAGTTTTTGTATTTTGCCAAGAAGAAACTTAGTTTTTATAAGGTATATAGGTATTAAATAAATAAATGTAGCATGTTTTTTGCTATTTTGACGAATTTCGTGAGATCAATAAAATTGATCACTTTCATTGACCAGTTGTAGTAAAATTTCCATTTTTAGAGATAAATCGTTAAAATCTATGAGATAAATTTTAAATTTTGAGTTGTGGCAAAAATTTGAGGCATTTGAAATGTGAATTAAAAATGCAGAATTGAATGTTCTAAATGACAAACGATCACATGTCACGGAAAATGCATCATGTTTTGAGTGTTGTTTATAGCATAAGTTTGATTCTTTTGAAAAATGTACTAGTGTAATTGAAAAAAAAAAAGTTATATGTTTTAGATCGTCACGTTTAAATCCAGCGTTTTTTAAGCATATTTGAAATGCCTCATATTTTTTGCCAAAATCTAAAACTAAAATTCCATGCTATAGGTTTTAAAGGTGAGGCTCTAGTAATTGAAACTTTATCGTGACCTTTATAGTGTCAATGAAAGGGATAGATTGTATTGATCTCGTGAGTATCATAAAAAATGGCAAAAGTCACAACACATTTATTTAACACCTTTGTAAAATCTTAGTTTATTTGTGACAAGACACAAAAATTGTATACTAGTTGAACTCTTTACCTTTCAAACGCATCTTGATTTTTGTTGATAGGACACACGATATCAAAAGATATCGAATTTTTACTGTCAAGCTGATACAAATTTTATTGTACATTCATTTCACGCCCATAAATGACATTCAAAATCGATGGTTGTTGCTTCAAGCCTTGTTTCTAAGAGAACAGTTTATTCTACATACAAAGTGCTTCTAAACATTTTTGTTTAAGATTATCTCAATTTTTTATTTGAAACACTTTTTTTTATGGCATACTGATTCTTGGTAAATTGATTTTTTGCGTTTTTACCGCTTAGAAGGGAAATTTTAGGGAAAGCTTGGCATAAAAGTAAAATTCAGCTTGTTTATATGATTTTTAGGGGTTCAGTGGCATTTTCGTCACTGACGACTGGAGTATCTAGTTAGTATCTAAATTAGATAACTTAGATACATAGATAGATATAATTTATTCATATACAAAGTTTACACAAATCTAACAAAAAAAAATGTATTAATCTTTTCGGACTAATCAACATTTTAGTACAAAAGAGTACAATATGTAGTAAAAGTACACATGAATAAAATAAAACAGTGATTACAATACAATAAATAAGAAATAAAAGTTACAAATACAAATTTAGAACTATTGTTGCAAAAATATTATAAAAATTTTAAATTCTATCAACACTGTTGAATGTGTTGTCCATTAAAAATGAGTACACAGTTTGGCGAAAACCTTTATGTGAAGAATTAATGAAAGTTAATATATTCACTATTTTATCGTAACAGTTTATTCCAATATATTCAGGTGCATGTTGGGATACACCTAATCTAGAGAAAGGTTGTCAAAAATTTGATTTATCTCTAGTATCATGTGAGTAAATGAATGTCTTCATTTCTGTCAAACTTGAGCTTGTTTTCCTCAATGTGCAATATCAATTGGAAAATTAAAAAGCTAGGTGGTGTTAAAATATTAAACTTCTTAAATAGTGGCTTGCAAATATCTGAAAATGGAACACCATACATACTTCTTAAAACTTTCTTTTGAGCTATAAGGTAAATAATCAGTAGTTGACACTGTTAAGGAGTGTTAACAACATAAAATTTCAATTTTAGGTTTATTCATAGTAATATTATGCTCAAAAACTTATTTTGAATGTTTTAGACATTAAGAAACAATATCTGCAAATAAAACAATCATAAATGTTAAATAGAAATTTTTTTATTTAAAATAATTTAAGTTATAAAAAAATCAATAGTTGACACTAAAATAAAAACAAAAATCGGTCTTTGACATTTATATGTAATCAGTTGTTGACACTAGTCAAAATACTATTGAATAAGATAGGTAAGTTAGTATTAGATGGATATATTTTTCATTTTACAATCATTTTAGCCATCTACATTTATTGTTGTATTAAACTCATATTTGACCCTATCACCTGAGCCATTTATTACAGATTGAGGTAGTCTTTTGACAATTTGACTTACATTTATTAAGCTTATGTCTCTTTCATTAAGTCTGAACATTGTTTTTGTTTCATTGCAGTAGTCTAATGCCATGACATTTCCTCATTATGAAAAACATCTTGAACTAAACAGACGTAGTGGTGCATCTTTTTTTGCCAGGAAACTGCACCAGTAGAAACTCCCCTTTTCGGTAACACTCTTCACTATTGATGATGACAAAATCACTGACATCATCTCCACTGCTACCTGATTCAATGCATTCTTCATCTTGTGAATCAGATGAACTACTCTTTTTTCCTTTTTTTATTTGCCTTTTCCTTGAATTTACTTTTTTCTTTATTGAGTTCTTTAATTTTCATTTTCTCTTCTCTTTTAATTCTTTCCTCAGCCCTATTTTTTTTGTTTCTCTTGTTCTAACTTTGTCTCTTCCTTTTTTTATGATATGCTTGCCACTGTTCTGAGGTAGCTACAAATGGCACTTTTTCTTTCTTTTTTCTCTTATTAGTTTTTACTTCCGGCTTTGGCCAAAATAATGCCTTTTTAAATGGCGTTGGGATCACTTGTCCATCAATAACAAATTTTTTCTTTACATTTTCAACCTTCTGCATTTTGACAGGTTCAGCATTTCTGTCAGAAAATATATGTTCTTCATTATGCACGTTATTCAAGGAAGTCATATGGCGAATCACTCGTTCAAAATCACTGTAACTTTCAGCTTCCTCTTCTTTGTTTGTATTTTCCGCTGTGTACTCTACTCGTATGCGGTTTGAACACTCTCCTTGATTAGTCGCATCTAATACTTGTCTATATTCTTGTACAACTATTTCCCCTTGTCTGACTTCATTTTCATGTTCTTTAGGTTTCCTTTCTACTGTGGACGAATTTTCTCTTAAATATTTTGAACACTCCCCTTGATTAGCTGGACTCAATAATGTAAATTTTTCCTACGTGTTTTAATTTAAAGTTCCGATCTCGAAAAAAACGGAGCTGTAACAGCTATCCCCTCCACTTTCCTATGTCAATCTTTCGAAAGTACCTTCGTTTCGAAGGGCTGCAAGTTTCAAAAAATTGGATGAATTTTATAGCTATAAGTTTCAATATAAAGTTTAGATTTTCATTCAAAATTTGTGCAAATTTTACTTCTAATGTTTATAAACAATGGAGATATGATTTTTTTAAAAATAGTTCCTAACTTCGTTCCTATTGGTCATAGAAGGTTTTTTTTAATGTGAATTTTTTTACCAACTATCTAATGGTTGTATGTACAAGTCTGTAGCTTGAAAAATATAGAAGTTATTACAATTGTTTATAAGTAAAAAACATACCACTTTTTCAAACGTTTATTTTGTAAATAATTTCGATGAAAACGCAATATGCATTTTACTTCTGTGTTAGTTAAGTTTTTAAAGAATTCTATAAAATTTGCTAAATGTGTCTAGCATCATTAATAGAGCAAGTTGAGTATTTAGCCTCAGGGATAAATAAATGAAATAACTTTTAAACTATTAGACCGAATGGGGGGGAAATTTCGCACAAATTTAAAAGACGGTAGTTCCTCGATGTTCAAATGTATTAATAATATTTTATTTAGTTAATAAAAAAATTATTAACATTTATAAATTTGTGCAAAAAACTGCTTTTTTTCAAATATCTCCGTAAATTATTTGGCCAATTTTAATTTAAAAAACGGGAAAATAAAGATATTCTTGATATCAAAAAATGCTATAAATATTGTTTATGTAAAATATAAGGGAAAAAACTTATATACAAAAAATCAAATTGTGATCATAAAGTATTGTTTAAAAAAACGCAAGGTAAAAATCGGAGTACTTTTCATCTATTCATCATCCCCCACATGTCTTAAAAGCTTCAGATATCTGCGAAAAATTTTGCCGTGAAATCGATGATTTTTGCATAACCAGACGGGGCTAATACCCAAGCTATATTATTATGGATCAATAAATATAAATATTCTTAATATTGCTTAAGTATATTGTTCAAGGTTTATATAAAAATAATCTTTAAAAAAGTTTGAACTTTACAAAATAAAATTTGTAATGAAACATTTTAAATATAAATAGTTTTTAAATCCAACTACTTGGCATGATATATTTATTGTTTTATAACATTTCAATTGTAAACTTTAAGTATTAACAATTTTATTGGCCAGCTTCCAAAACGTGCTCGTAAAAATTTATGTTCCTGTAGATTGATTTCTAGTATTCATTTATGAAGTGATTTGTTGGTGGTGTAGAAGCTTAGTGATTTTATCTCAGAGTGAAAATGCGTTAGAACTCCGTATAAACTATGGATACTATGATAAGGTAAATGCAGTAAGTCGCAATATTTTCTTTTAAATATGCATATAAAATGATTTGAATACAGTTTTTGACAAACTTTTTTATAAATATTTTTCCAAAGTCATGTCAATGTCACTGTTGATATTAGTTATGTATATAAAATAAAATAATCAATAACACTTTTATTGATTAAAGTATTCCACTAGGTATTTTCTCATTTAGGGAACATTCTACAACTAAACTCTTGATCTGACACTATAGCCCACATAGCTTTCACTCGTTACTTGACTCCTTTAATTATTTAAAGCACTTAATTCCCATATATTAAAATTCAAATTCATTTATTGATGTAATTTTGCCAATAGCCTAACATATATCAAAATAAGAGCAGAATAGTCCTATTAAAAAATCTTAAATTCTAATTACATAAAAATATATCAGATTGAGTTAAAATAGTTGAAAATTGAAATTTAAGATATTCCTCACTATTATATTATACATTTTTTATTAAAATTTCCTTAATTTTATTTTTAAACTAAGTTTTGAGAAGATCCTTTACATTATTAGGCAATTTGTTATAAAATTTAATTGCTCAATTCCCTGATCCAGTTTGGCACCTCCAGTAGGCTGGAACAAGATCACATCTGTGTCTAGTGTTATGATCGTGCACCTCTTCATGGGTTCCAAAGTGCCCCCCTCTTTTCTTAACAAACAGAAGGTTCTCATGTATATACAAGGAGGGCACACTAAGAATTCTCAGAGTCTCATAGGTCAATCTACAATCGTCTCTAAACCAAAGACCTAGAAGAACTTTTATAACCTTTTAGAACTTTAGAACTTTTATACCCCAAAACTCCGTTTTGTTGACAACCATAAGTTTTGTTTTAGAAGTATTAAGTTTTAGCCCATATTCATCACATGCTTCGGTTACCCTGTTTATAAGTCGTTGCAGGTCTTCTTCATTGGAGGCAATAAGTACCGTGTCGTCTGCATATCTGAGATTGTTGACAATAATTCCGTTGATTTTAATGCCTGTATCTTCAACTAAGTCTTCTTTGAAAATAAATTCGGAATAAATATTAAAAAGTAGAGGCGATAGAATACATCCTTGCCTCACTCCACGTCGTATTTCCACTGCTTCCGTCGTGTTGTGTCCTGCTCGTTTGTTTGCACATTGATGCCAATACAAATTTTTGATAATACGGAGGTCTCGGTCATCAATTCCCACCTGTTGCAAGACTCCTATAAGTCTGTCATGGTTTACTCAGTCAAAGGCCTTTTCGAAGTCGATAAAACACGTATATACTGATTGTTCTATATCCCTACATCTTTGAACCATGACCTGCAAACTGAAAATTGCTTCTCTGGTTCGAAGGTTTTTTCTGAAACCAAATTAGTTGTACTTCCATTTTGTTGTAAATTCTCGAGTGCAGTATCTTTAGGAAAATTTTCATTACATGGCTCATCAGATTGATAGTTTGGCATTTATTTTTTTCGGTATCATTACAAATGTTGACAGTAGCCAGTGTGTTATTATATGTCCCGTTTCGTGTATTTTATTAAAGAGGCTTAGAAGAGAATGTTTGCCCGTATCGTTAAGCAGTTTGATTATTTCGCTTGGAATTTCATCACGAGAGTGATGGGCATAGGAAACACTCGACCCAAACTGCAGGGTTATACCTTGAACACAGGCGGGTCTAAAACTGCAGAAGGGTCGGGTACATATTCAATAGTGCTGAAAATTTTGACATTTCTATTCCACTAGGAGAATATATCTCTGTATTCCAGGTAAATATTTATGGAATTTTTCACTGTGCATGAGAAATTAACTTGAGTGGTTTCGAGCTGAAGCGGATCAAGATATACACATATAGCAAAGCGGCCATGGTGACTTTTAGAAGCCTTAAGGTGGACTCTAGGCTAGTGTCTGAATGCTGAGAGGAACTCGACAGACTCGCGGAATATAACAGTATCACACTGGTACGGGTGTCAGGTCATTAGGGAATACATTACAATGAAAGAGTTCATGAACATAAGAGCATCAGCTCCCTTAGTTCAGTCCAAAGCCACTTGTGGTTGCCAGAAAGTACCGTCTGCGACAAGAAAAAGCCTGGATCAGAATACAGCATAACTAGATTTATATACATGTCCAGCATATAGCAAAATGTAGTCCAGCTACAACTCATAACAAGATTTCTTACTGGAGCCAGTCAAGGCACACCTGCATACACTGGGACGGTTTCAAGTAGACTTAGCTGCAGACTCTATAGCAGAGGACCTGAAAAAGTCAACCAGATATTGCATAACTGTGAGTCATTTGATAGCAGGTGGTAAAACACTTTTCGACTCCAAAAATATATGGTACCCATTCTTTAAACATGTACAAGCTGGTAAATGGTTCCAGAATCCTTTAATAGGTATGATGGATGAATGGAAGATGTACAATAAGCCAACTGGCTGCAACATGTCTGGTTTATAAGACGACGCAACGTCAAAAAAAAAAATTTATTTGAAATGCTCGATTATCTTGGAGCTAATGATTATGTGGTCGTATCTAATCAGTCTCAGTCGATCAGTATAGAAATGACGGATCTCACTTATGAACATTGTTTTAGACGAACGAAAATTATTTCTATTCCCGATATCTTGATATAGGGATAATAGCATACATCTGATCTGGGGGATGAATCATGCTCCTCATTATTTCGTGTCTAATAATTAATTGAAGTATCGTACTAATCGATAAATCTACTTATAAGAAAACATTTATATCTGCCATTAAAATTTGAGTGGCGCCAAACCATAACGACAGAATAATAAACAATCAGAATGTCCACTCTCAGATGCCGCCTTTGAAGTTTTTCAGCACGCGCACCATGTTTTAGAAAGAAACACATAACACAGACGTATGATTTGTGAGGTTATGTAATTGTTTATATTTATGTTTAATTCTATTATATTTATGTTATTATATTTAACAATGTTATTATAATTGTATAGTATATCTATGATTGCCTTAAGTCAACTAAACCGGGTTAATTTTGTCTATACACACCACATAAACAACACTGGTTCCCTCTAAAACATGGCGGAACGTCTGCGCGAAGGAGATGCGCGTACTTAAATTTCCATGGAGTTAGTCTGATTGTTCATTATTCTGTGCCATAACGTTTTAAATGCCCTAAATAAAAGTTTTTAGTAGAGACAAAAAACTATTTTAGTTGAAAAATAGTAAATGAAATAATTCTTAATATTTTTATTATTAAATTTTGATTCAATTAACGCTATTGACATACAAACTTGACGTCTAATGAAATAAAATAGGTTATACTTTTGTTCATTTAAAAAAACTAAGACAACAATACATTTTAAGTGCAATTCTTTATGCAAGCCATAATGTTGTGAGTGTGTATTTACTTGCACTTTAATGACGAAAAATATCAAGCAATTTTAGTGGAAATAAAACTAATATTTATTTATTTACTTAAGTAACTTTAAATCAAAATTGGAAGAACATCATTTTGTAAGGTTTTAGTAGAAAGTTTTTGCTTTCCGGGCTAAATATGGTAGCATGGCTTGGATATCTTTATTTTTTGGTAGACAATGGCACAGGAGTTTCTTTCATCTTGATTTTCAATTCTTCAAAATTTGCCTTAGTGATTTGCTCAGGTTTGCTCACTGAAGTTTTAATCATGGTGCAAAATCCCCTTAACTTTTCTTTATATAAACGTCGCCAAAGTTTTCAGATGTTACTCGAATGGTAGCATCCAAAGATGTCTTCAACTTTTTAGTGTTTATCATGGATTGTTCTAGATTTATCCAGTCAAGAAATATATCTTTCTTTCCAGCATTAGCAATAATTTAAAATGAGGTCTTTTGGTATAAGCGGCTTGGCATGCTTTTTTGCTCTCACTGTAATAGCAAAATGGCGATCATGCGCGAGAAAGGGGTCCTTTCTCAAGAAGTTTGTGAGTAATTTCTGAAAAGAAACCATTTTTAATCAAAACGAGAGACATAAGAAGTATAGCCTGGTTCTTATTTTGGCCACGTCAATTATCTGACCATAGGATTAGCTTTTTCTTATCTCTGTAGTGAATCCTGTTTTACTACTGGCAAAAAACCTGTACAGACTAGAAGCTATCTCGTTAGATCCCCTCTCCCAACAGTTTAATTCCAGAGAAACATGATGCCCCCATCCTTCGTCTTTTAAATAAATACCGATATTAATATAGGCAAGCTGACGGATGTAGTACATTTGGTTATGAATTAATGTTCTTATTCTTCTTCCTACTTTATAAATAGGCTTAATACCTGTATTACTTCGGTTTTTAGCCTCAATTGACGTCTGACCATCTTTTCCTCGGTCGTCCCAATGATCTTCTTCCATTTGGCGATTTGTCTCTTGCTATTCGTACTATTCTCATTTCTGTCATTCTTTCGATGTGTTGATTCCATTCCACTTTTCTTCTTTTGGTCCACGCGTTTATTTCCTCTATACCACATCTCGCTCGTATTTTCTCACTTCTCACTCTGTCTCTTGGAGTTTGGTTTGTTATTTTTCGTAAGACTTTCATTTCTGTTGTTTCTAGCAATATTTGAGTTTTCGCCGTATCTGCTCTTGTTTTCGCTGTGTACGTTATTATCGGTCTTATTGTTGATTTGGATATCCTGGTTTTCGTTGCCGTTGTGAGGTATTTGTTTCTCCAGATTGTGTTCTTGAGACATCCTGCTGCTCTGTTTGCCATGTTCACTTGTTTTTGTACTTCTTCCACTTTTCCGTAGCTTGACAGTTTTATTCACAAGTATTCAGTTTCCATCATTTGTTCTATTATTTTGTTATTTATGACTAGTTTACATCGTCTGGGTTCTGATGATAGCACTATCGTTTTGGTTTTCTCTCTTGAGATCACCATGTTGTATATGAGCGCCGTATCTTCGAATTCTTTAATTAATCTTTGTAGGTCATCTTCATTTTCGGCTGTTATTATGACGTCGTCGGCGTAGCATATTATCCTTATTTTCTTTTCTCCCATTCTATATCCTCATCTTTTTTAAATTTTCTTTATGATTTCATCCATTATTAATATGCTCAGGGAATCTCCTTGTCTAATGCCAGTTTCATATTTGATAGGTTGCGATAGTTTTCCTTTACATCTTACCATAGCTATGTTATCTTTATATATATTCTTAATGGTTTTTACTAAATCCAGTGATATTCCCTTTTCATATAATAAATGTATCGCGTCCCGAATTCTCACTCTATCAAACGCTTTCTTCAAATCTATCAAACGCTTTCTTCAAATCTATCAGACACATATATGCTGGTTTGTTGTATTCCAGTGACTTTTCTTTTATTTGTCTCATTACAAAAACTGCATCCGTGCATGATCTTCCTGACCGAAATCCTTGCTGTTCCTCTTGCAGAGATGTTAGTTCGTTTATTTTTGTCGCTATTATTCTTGTTGTCAATTTGAGTGTTATATTTAAAAGATTTATTGCTCGATAATTATTGGGGTCTTTCTTATCTCCTATTTTGAAAAACATCACCATGATCGCTCTCCTCCATTCATCTGGTATTCTGTTCGTGGTGATTATTTTATTAATAAGAAGTTGCAGTTGTTGTACAAGGTAATCACCTCCATATTTTAAGAGTTCATTTGGTATTTGATCTTCTCCTGGTGATTTTCTATTTTTTAATTTGTTTATTCCTTCTTTCACATCGTTTTGGGAGATTTCGGTCTTTTCCTCAGTATTGTATTTGGTACATGTATCGTCTTTCCCAGTAATCTGTTTTTGTTTTTCTTACCAATTGATGAGTTTCAGTTCTTATTCTTTTTATTCTTAATATGATTCATTCGTTTTTTCTGACTAATTTTTTAGGAAAGCTTTCTTTTTTTGGTGACATTTTTGTTTAGCCTCTAGTGTAAACCATGGTGTTTTCGTTGACCACTTTTTTTATTATTTTCGTTCCAATTGCTTCTTGGGCAGCATCCAGAATATTTTTCTTAAGTTTTCTCCAGCTTGTCTCTACATAGCTTTAATTTTCGATATTTTTGATATAATGAATTTATGGAGTCATCTCTTAAATTTTCTATTTTTATTGTTTCCTCTGAATTGGTTGGTTTAAGCCTTTCTTTCCATCTTTCATTGAATCTAATTTTACCAAGTACCAAATAGTGATCGCTTCCCACATTGGTTGACGTCAAACTTCTCACATACACTATCTGTTTATGGTGAATATTTCTGTTTGTGACCACATAATCTATCATTGATATATGTCCTCTTGTATTTTCAAACGTGTATTTGTGTTGAATTTTATGATCAAAAAATGTGTTGTTTATTCTCAGTTCGTTTGATGTGCAGAATTCCACCATTATCTTTCCGTTTTCATTGATAACTCTTTCATTAAACCTTTGTTTTATTCCTGGTATTACTTCTTCTCCTATTCTGGCATTGAAATCTCCCAATAAAATAAGTAATTCATTTTGCTTCACTTCTCTTTCCGCTAATGTTTGTAGCTTATCATAGAATTCTTCTTTATCGCTGCAGGTTTGCAGTCTTCTGGTGCATATATCCCTATTATGTTAATAATTTTGCCGTTCGCCCTAATTTTTACTAAAAATATTCTCTGAGATATGTACTGGCACTCTTTAATTTGATCTTTATATTTTGTTCTCATCATTATTGCTACACCTTCCTTTGCTCTTTGTTGTTTCGGAACCCCACTATATGTTAGTAAATATTCTCCAAGCCGCGTCTGTCCTTAACGTTTCCTCTTTGTTTCTTGTAGGGCGCAGATATCTATTTGATATTCTCTCAACTCTTCTTCTATTTCCTGATCTCGGTTATTTAGGCTTTTTATGTTCCACGTCGCCACTCTCATTATATGTTTCGTTTTACAGTTTGTCGTCTTTTTTCTCGCCTTTGTTGTTATCATATTTTCTGTCCTAGTCCGAGCCTCGTCACCGGTTCTTTGAGCTTTTTTTTATTTTTATATATGGCAGGTTGCTAACCTAACCCTACAACCCTCCTCCTTTATCCGGGCTTGGGACCGGCAACATCACCCACCAAGCTACTCGATCCACCTAGTGGGTAATGTAGGAGATCAAATGGAACCATTCGAATATCTGAATTGTTTCCTCTGGATCCTATGCTATCTTTACTCATTTGATGTCTTGCCCTGTCAGCTTGCCTTTGGTGAATTTTTCCAGTCATTGCTTAGCATCAGTTTTTACTGCTTTTGTTAGAACTGTGTCTATTTTGACTTTAAGCGCGGCACACGTTGGCCATGTGTCACGTCGTGGGGGCTTAAAGATTAGAATGAAGGTTCTAATAGTTTTTTCATTTCAATGTATGTAAAATATATTTTTTGGACACTATAGGCACATACTCAAGTCCTTCGTCGGCCATTTTGCGTAGATTGTTTGTAGCAATTGACAAGGCACGTAACAGTTCTCTTTGACACAGTATTCAATGTGGGGGCATCTCATAGCTTGCGCTTCAAGAGTACAAGTAAAGGTCGGCACATACAACGTTTTAATCATATAAAACTTATTTCAGTTCGAGTGGCACTTAGAACTTGATGGTTTGGCACCCCTCATTTAGAAAAAAATAAAATACATAATTTGTGATTTATTTATATTTTTACACTTCAGCACTTTTCTTTTCATACACTAAATTTGAAATGGAACTAAACTAAAGAATTCCAATTTAATAGTAATAAAAAAATTATATTTATAAAATATTTTATCATTGTGTTTCATTTAGTGTATATATTTTTTGTTTTTAGCTATTTCTAAGTGATGAAGCTCGTATGGAAAAGTGGGTGAGAGAATTATATTCATTCCGACAGAAAGCGCTTCAACAAGGCACCAAAAATGACCGCTAGGAAAAAGATGGCGAAATCCTACTATATATTTTTCCTTTTTCTCCCCATAATCCTGAGTGTCAGTTTTTTAGCAATTAAACAAAAAACAGTGTTAGAGTTATGTGAAATAAACAAATGTCCATTTTGTTACGGAAAGACGTTGTGTAGAGAAATTACGAAAAATAAAATTAATTTGGAATATAATCGCGTATCGGATTTTATTTATAACGTTTTTAGTGTTAAGAACGTCTATTTTGCCCGGTATAAAAGTAAACCAGTAGTTTTAAAAAAGTTAGCCCATACCAACGAACTGAATAAATTTGATAGAGAAATTAGGGACAAAATAATTAATTATAAGGCTTTAAAAAGTGAATTGAACTTTAAATTAAGAGGAATGGATGAAAAAGTACAGTTCCCTCCTTTTTATGTTTGCGATGATGATACATTTGAACTATTTTTTGATAGTTTCAATACAACCAACATTAAGACAATCTATACAATTTTAAGCATTAACGCAGAACCCGTTTTACTCGAGATGTTTAGTAAAAAGAAATACTTTCCTGTTCCGAAGTTATACGGTACTTGTGGCAGACTTATCGTTCAGGAAAATTTTGGGAAATCGGTAAACAACATAGAAAAATACTCGTGGTACAAAAGGGCATTAGTTGCGTATAAAATCCTTCAAGGTGTTCAAAATTTTACTGAAAATCACAAAGATTTTCGACTGTATCTTACTGATATTTCTCCCGATAATGTGGTAGTGGATGAGGATTTAGACGTTAGCTTTATCGATATGGAAAATGCAATTATAAAGAAAAAGACTAATTCAACGGAAAAAGAACATTACAGCAGTCATGATATTGACGAATATTCATTTAATCCAAGAGAAATATGCGAATCTGATAAAAGTGATCACAACATCTATGGTGTCTGCAGAGTAAGTAGATATGTATTTAATAAACAACTCATCAAAAGCTAAGAATATGGCTTGTACAGTAAGGTCTCTTTTTATGCGGATTATTTTTATGCAATTTTAAAGTTGTGCGGTTTGTATTTCATCCAAAAATTTCTCTCATTAACTATTTTAATTAAATATGAACTATTTACATCGAGATGTCAGTAAAGTGAGCGTTTGCAATTCGGGGATTCCCTGGTTACATGATGCCCCTATTACATCATTGCTAGTTTCGCATTGAAAGGTATTGTTTTAAAATAATTTTTCTCTTAGTGGTGCTTGGTTTTATAACAACTTGTTTGTATTGTTTGTATAATTGTATAATTTTGCTGATTCCAAGTTGCAGTATAATACTTACTTTCCGTGTCTAGAACACAAACAGCTTTAAATTTTATGTTTCCAATGGTTGGCCACATAGATGGCCCTTACATTCGCTAAAAATAGGTCTTCTTCTGTGCAGGTCTCTCTCATCTCTGTGCATGATAGTAGATGGTGATTATTCTGAACCGCGCCACAGTCGCAGGTATCGTCCTTCTGGTATCCCCATTTCTTCAGGTTGCTAGTACAACGTGAAACGCTAGTTCTTAGTCTGTTTAGCGCTTTCCATGTGGGATACGGCAAATTGTGTCCAGCGGCCATTTCCTCTGAGGAAGCAAAATGTGTTGTACCTGACGCTTGCCATATGTGTATTTTGGCGCGTCTTTGGCTTTTCCGGAAGGGATCGTGATTTTTTCAGAAAGATTTTCCGAGATCCTAATTTACATGGCTGAACGTGGTGGTTATACAAGAGGTGTCTTTGATCCGTCTCCTGCTTCTTTCGTTCTATCTCTGACGGGACCTGTCTTCTGATAGCAGGTGGAGCGATGTCAACTATATGGTAGACCTCTTCGATATGTGTCGCTTTCAGGAAACCAGATATTATACGAATCGTTTCATTTAACGAAACAACAACGTGTTTAGCATAAGCAGAGTTTTCCCACACTGGTGCTCCAAGCTCGACGGCAGAAAAACATAATGCTAAGGCAGAAGTACGGAGAATGTGTGGTTGTACTCCCCAATTTGTGTTGATTAATTTGCGGATGATCTAATATAACAGAGTTCTATCGAGACGTACGCCGAGATATTTTGGCGTCTTATTGTGTTCCAGCATCAGACCGCGCCATTACACTTTCAGTGTCCTTCGGGCATGCTTGTTTCTAAGGTGGTGCTAAGTCTTTTAGTGCATCTGTCAGTTTTACTTCGACTTCATTGAAGGTACTTCCCTGAGCTGCCACAGCTGTATTATCCGCGTAAATAAACTGTCTTGACTGCTGGTTTTTGGGTTGGTCGTTGTATAGCAATGGCGCGAGGACACTCCCCTGTGGAAGTCCATTTTTTTTATCACTCCACCGACTGTTGTTGGACTGGAGAATTACGTAGAAGCATCTATTCTGAAAAAGGCATTTCATTAACCATGTTAGTCGGAAATCCTTTGTAATTTCGTAGAGTTTTACCAGAAGCCGGTGATGGTTAACTGTGTCATAGGTGGCAGGTCTATGAACGCTACTTCTGTTATTTCTTTCCGTTCAAACCGATCTTCAATATGTTGGGTGAGATTAAGAGTTTGACCGCAGCAGCATTTTCCGGGTCTAAACCCTGCTTGTTCAGAAATAGTTTTAGTGTCCACAGATTCAGCGATCCGGTTCAGTATCGTTCTTTCGAACGCCTTGAAAAGGTGACACAAAAGAGAGACAGGTCTAAAACTCTTTATTTCCCCCTAATCCTTTCCTGGTTTTAAGAGGGCCACCACTCTAGCTTTCCTTCAGATTTTGGGGATTTGGAATGTACGCACGCAACAGTTCACCATTTTTACGAGGCACTCTAGAGTTTTTGGTCCAAAGTGCTTAATTTATTCTGTTAGTATATCATCTGGTCCAGCCGCTTTATTATCTTTTATTTGGTGAATCCCACCTCTCATCTCCTCCAGACAAAAATAGGTACCTAGAACATCCTCTTCTTCGTCGATATTTCGTTGTACTCTCACTTTGCTCTTCCTTGTTGTCGTCTTACCTTTTGTCAGGAGACGATGGGCGATCTGATCGAGTGTGACTTTTGTCAGATTGGGTGCCGGGGCGGCGGGATTGTTACCAAGATTCCGAATTAATTTCCAAACGCGTTTGCTGTTTTGTTTCATGTCTAGACTCGTGAGCTTGCACCACCTGTCCGTTCTGTTGGCGGATATCGCACGTAGCACTTCCTCCCCGGCCTGTGTTGTTGCTTTCGAAAAGGGATCGTCTTCATATAGCTGCTCGTATCTTTTAAGTAGGGGTTTAGATTTTTCATTTAGCTCCTCTACGTATTCGGTTTGACAACCTCTAGGAATATATTTTCGTGATATTTTTTTTTGTCATCTCATTATTGTAAGCCATTTTTTTATTTCTTTTTTTTTAAGATTTTATTTGGCCCAATGGAGAAAAAAAAACTTCAAAGACAATCAATTGTGTTGGAAACGAAATTTGCAATTTTAGATCGGTTAGGAAAATGAGAAGGATCTACGGCAATTAGAAAACATTTTAATTTAGGCGAATAAACTCTAAGAGCAGTTTCTGTTACAAAATTAAGCGCCAAATTTTCGTCTTACTCAAGGGATGTATTATTAGAAAGAAGAGAAAGCGCCATCGCAATTTGGATTCAGGAACTAATTCAAAGAAGAATTCCTGAACGTAGTTATTTAATCCAGGAAAAAGCTCTTCAGTGTTATGAGTTAATGAAACAGTCAAAACCACCAATTTCCAGTTCCCAAGCTGGTAAATAATTTTCAGCTAGCAAAGAATGGCCAACCAGGTTTATAAAAAGAAATGTACTTCATAATATTAAGATTACAGAAGAGAGTGCTACAGCAGATGAAGCAGCAGCTAAAATATTTCTACAGGAGCTAGCCTAAATAATTGAAGATCGGGACTATTGTGCCGATCAAGTATGTATTTAACTCTTATGAAACGGGACTGTGTTAAAAAAAATGCCTTACCGTAATTACATCGCAAAGGATGACAAAACTGCAAGTGGACATAAGCAAGTTAAGATCAAGTAACATTATTACTTTGTAGCAATGCTTATTAATCTCTTAGACCACGTGCTTTAAAAGGAAAATATTTAAAACAACTGCCAGTGCATTGGATGGCTAACATGAAAGCCTGGCTGACATTTTTTACAGAATCTATCTATCTATCTATCTATCTAATTAGCCTTCTTCGGTCCATCTTTGGACATAGGCCTCCCCAATCCTTTTCCATTCTTCTCTGTCTGTCGCTACAGTCATCCATCTAGAGCCCACGTGCTTCTTGATATCATCTGGCCATCTCATTTGGGGCCTTCCTCTGCTTCGTTTATATTCCCACGGTCTCCAACTTATAAGAATTTTGTTCCATCGGTCTTCTTTTTGTCTTATATTGTGTCCGGCAAATCTCCATTTCAATTTTGCTACTTCTTGTCTAACATCCCTCACTTTTGTTTTCTCTCTTATCCACTCGTTTCTCTTCTTATCCATTAGTCTTATGTGCAACATTTGTCTTTCCATTGCTCTTTGGGTTTTTATGATTTTGTCCATGTTTGCTTTTGTAAATGTCCACGTTTGGGAGCCATACGTAAGAACAGGGAGTACGCATTGATTATATACTTTGGTCTTAAGATGCTGTGGATATCTTTTTATTTTAAGAATGTAGCTTAGTTTGCCAAATGCCGCCCATGCCAGTCTAACTCGTCTCTTGATCTCTGCTGTTTCTGGTTGCTGGTTCTCTTTGTTAAGTTTTATAGTTTGACCAAGATATATATATATAATCCTTAACTTGTTCTATTTCATCTTGTCCGATTCTCATTGTGATGTCTTCATCTGTATTTGTTATAGTTTTGGTCTTGCTGTAATTCATATTAAGGCCTATCTTTCCAGCTTTTACGTCCAGTTCTTTCATCATTTCAAATAATTCTTCTTTTTTATCGGTTATCAATACGATGTCATCAGCGTACCTTAATTGTTGTTTTGGCTTCCTTATATATATTTGTTATTAGTTCCGTATATCTGTGGTCAATTCGGCTGTTAATCAAAGAACTTTTCACTGTCCAATGTTCGACACTGTCGAAAGCCTTTTCGAAATCTATGAACGCCATATATAGAGGAATGTGGTATTCATTTGCTCGTTCTATAAGTATTTTCATACTTAGTAAATGGTCACTTGTGCTGAATCCCTTTCTAAAACCAGATTGTTCTTTCGACTGGTATCCATCGAATTTTGTCGTCAATCTATTGGTTAAAATTTTTGTTAGGAGTTTATACATTACATTGAGGAGTGTTATAGGACGGTAGTTTTTTATATCTGCTTTATCCCCTTTCTTGTGTAGGATAATGGTTACTGATTCCTTCCAGTTGTTTGGGATTCTTTTTTCTTTTAATATCCTGTTAAAAAGGGAATGTAGAGTATTAATTACCACTTTTCCACCATATTTCAGCATCTCTGTAGTTACTCCATCTTTTCCAGGCGATTTGTTGTTTTTCATTTCTTTCAATGCCTTCTTTATTTCTGATTTGCTTATTTCGGGCTGCAGCTCTGAGTTGACATTTTTTATTTTGACCTTAAGTTGGTTTTTAATTTCTTCTGGTGGTTCCTTTTTTGTTTTATATAATTCTGAGTAGAAATTGTGGATTATATTTATGATGTCATCTTTAACGTTTGTTTCTATTCCATTTACATCTTTTATTTTGTTTATTTCAAACTTACCTAATTTCGGCCTTAAGCATTTCATATTTTTGTTGTTTTGTATTACTTCTTCTATTTTTATTTCTTGTTCTTTTCTCTTATTTTCTTTTATCATTTTGCTTATTGTTTTATTAATTTCTACATATTCTATAGATTTCCTTTTGCCTTCTTCGTTCAGCTTCCTTCTTTTATCCATAAGCTTCTTTGTTTCTGTTGATATATAGTTGTTCTTTTTAGATCCTTCTTTGCTATTTCTTTTCCTGATGTAATCATTGTTGCTGTAAGTATGTTGTCTATTTCGTCTGTATCTTTATCGTCACTGTCTAATCGTTGCGTAAGTTGTTCTTTTAATAGGTCTTTGTATATCTCTTTATATTGCCCTAGTTTGTTTCTATCTACTAGATTCCAGTTTCTACTTATTTTTCTTTTCATCTCATAGTTACCGTCAATACTAATTTTTGCTCTGACCATCCTGTGATAGCTACCTGTTGTGAATCTGTTAAGAACTGTTACATCTTTAATGATATATCGTTCCGTGGACAGTATGTAGTCGATCTCATTTTTTGTGGATCCATTAGGGCTGATCCATGTCCACTTTCGTTGGGGCTTCGTTTTGTAAAAGGAGTTCATTGCGTATAGATGCTTTTTTACCTGGATAATTTTAATTGATGTTCTTCTTATTTTAAATATGACATAGGCGACACGATCTGATATACCTTTGATAATTTGGACGTGCTTACTTATAGCTTTATTTATTATAAATCCTACTCCAAATTTACTATTCATTTCATTTCCTTTATAATATAGTAGATTACCAGATTTTAGCTGTATTCGGTTTTCTTCTTTTCTTCGAGTTTATTTTTTACAGAATGGTTCAATAATTGCTTCGTGCCAGAAGTATGCTTCTTATTGTGTGGATTGCGTCACCCACACTTAGAACATCCAAACGTTCAAATAGTATTTCTTCCGCCCAATACAACAAGCCGTATTCAGCCATTAGATCAAGGCATAATTGCAGCGTTTAAAAAATATTACATAAAGGCAACTTAAAAATCTATCGTGAGTAAACTAGAAAATGCGCTCTTAACAGTAAAGACGCGTGGAAGAAATTTCCTATTTTTGACTGTTTGATTCATGTTGCATCTACTTCTGTACAAATAAGACCAAGAACTTTAAATGCTTGTTGGAAAAAGGTTTGGCCAGCATGTGTAACAAGCAATGCAACCATTCAAACATCGATACTATCAGATGAAATAATTTGGCACATGAGATGGTTTTAATAATTTCAGCCACGATGATATAGATGAATTGAGTGACTATGATGCATTAAGTGACTATGATATAATTGATCTAACTTAAGATAGCGTCGTGAGTCTAGAAGATGATAATGATGAGGAAGCAAAAACCAACCCCCCTCACGCCAAATTAATTGGAGAAGGTTGCAATAAATTAAAAAATCATTTTCTTATTAATGACTCCAATTCTTACTGAATCTTTAAATTACAACGTGAGCTGCAGAACTACATGTCAAGATATCCTGAGCTACATAAAAAATTACTAGCATCATCATCGCAAATTTAATTACAGATTACATTGTAAGAGCTAGGAAAGGGAAGAGCTACACATAGCGAGAATGAAGTTTGTGAAAATCAATCGCCTTT
The DNA here is from genome assembly GCA_918026665.1 of Diabrotica balteata. NCBI lineage: Eukaryota > Metazoa > Arthropoda > Insecta > Coleoptera > Chrysomelidae > Diabrotica > Diabrotica balteata. Next base: position 104,895,676 of record OU898282.1, read on the forward strand.
ACCGCAAATATCTATGGCGGAGACAGTTTCTTTTGGCCAACAAGATGATATTGAGCCACTTCTCAAACGATGCAAAACATTATCAGATAGCGATAATGATTTAAAATGTAAATGTAAAACTATATTGTAAATATCTACCTATTACTTTCCCATAAAATAAAATAAAGTTTTGAATAGAAGTTTTTTTAAGCTTTTATTAATTTTAGAGGGCTACGGACCGTATCCGTACTTTTTCAAGGCAGGTAACGTCTTTTTTATGCGATTTTTTTATATGCGCTTTTCTGTGGAATGTATCCACCGCATAAAACGAGACCTTCTGTATTCATATAAAAGTTTCCATAAAACGTGTTGGATATCTTGGAATGGATAAACTTAATATTGTTCTGAAGCTATTTTCTTGTAGCATTTTAAATTAATTACTATTTAACTGGGAATAAGCCACAATTAAAGATAAAAATACGTTTATTGACGTTTCAATTTCCACTTCGCAAATCGTTCTCAAAATACAAACAGTAAATTAAACAAATTTTGTTTTTTGTTACATAGTGAAAAATTCTTCTAATAATTTAATTTTATCTTACTCATTTATATTGACAATTCAGACATACATTATGCATTTTAAAGTAGACGACTTTAAAATGATATTGCCAATATTGTTGAGTTGCGCTCCTGGGACGACTTTACTTATAAGATAGTTCATTCGATTACATGAAATCAACTTTAACTTGAGAATATCCGTCAGAAAAAAATCATAGCATGTAATTCGTCTTTAAAAAAAACAAACACATGACATGATGACAGTAAAATTCTCCATTCTCCGTTAGTAATTCCATATTAAATTATGAGGGAAAACCCAGGAAAAAAACCTCATAATACTATCCCGATATGATAAGTATTTGAACATAGGGTTCAATGGAATAATTCAAATCTAGTCCTAAAAGAAACTGATGGTAAAAAAAGAAAAATCAAAGAAGCGGCTCTAATTATGCTAAATGAGACCAATTGTGTCGCAAATTCCTCGGCAGAACGTAGTAGGATCTGGTTACCAATATTGAAAAAGGAAGTTATTAATAAGAAAATACCAGTATTAGTCAGTAACATATAGAGGATACATCATTTATGTTTTTTAAGTAACGAAACATATAAAATCAGAATTTTGGTGTTTATTGAAGGTAAACTAAATGCACGAACAAATACTTACCATATCGGGATAGTATTATGAGGTTTTTTTTCCTGGTTTTTCCCTCATAATTTAATATGGAATTACTAACAGGAGAATTTTACTGTCAACATGTCATGTGTTTGTCTTTTTAAAGACGAATTACATGCTATGATTTTTTTCTGACGGATATTCTCAAGTTAAAGTTGATTTCATGTAATCGAATGAACTATCTTATAAGTAAAGTCGTCCCAGGAGCGCAACTCAACAATATTGGCAATATCATTTTAAAGTCGTCTACTTTAAAATGCATAATGTATGTCTGAATTGTCAATATAAATGAGTCAGATAAAATTAAATTATTAGAAGAATTTTTCACTATATAACCAAAAACAAAATTTGTTTAATTTACTGTTTGTATTTTGAGAACGATTTCCGAAGTGGAAATTGAAACGTGAATAAACGTATTTTTATCTTTAATTGTGGTTTATTCCCAGTTAAATAGTAATTAATGGATAAACTTGGTACATTATATGTTATACTTTATTTGTTTGCAACTGGCAGCTCATTACAATTGGAAATCTTCACTAATCTGCAAACAGCAGATAAAGTGGTCATACTGAAATCACTCAAAATAATATCTAAAAACCCAAAATAAGTACACAAATTAGCTTTTCCCCGAATTCTGTGGGGAAAAATCTAAAAAAATCTGATTTTGTCGTTTGGAGTGAAAAATTTTAATGTAATCGTAATTTATTTACAATATGTACTGTCAATGGGACTTTTGTAGAGAATCAAAAGACAAACATACTTTTTATATAAAATTATATCAGTGCGTTTTTCGGAGATGAAAATCGAAATAACCACTAACATCGACCAGTTTTTGAAATATCACACCTTGGGACCTTAGCTGGAAAGCTAATTTTCTGGATAATGTTTAAACAGGTGTTTCACGGCGAGCTTACACTATCTATATATCGGAAACTAGTTACATGATATTTATGAAAATTAGGTTATGGGGTTTACAGGTTATGACGAACCTAAAGAAAATATTTTGACAGGCATGCCACTCCGGTTATACCGGAAGTGAATTACAACTTTGTTATTTTAAATTGTGAACACCCTGTATATAATTGCATTTTTAGATTCTGCGTTAAGATTTTAGATACAATTTGTATAAGGTACTTATACAAATATAAACTGTAAACTTATTAAGCGAAGCCTATTTTTGATAGATAATGAATTTTTGAAGAATATTATATAGTGTGACAAATCAAAATTTATAAAAAAAAACGGGTTTAATAGGCATCGCACTACTGGAGCGAAATAAATCAATATTTAACCGTGGAACACCAGACTAAAATTTAACTGGAACAAAAGTATGTAGGAGGAATACTACACTTGAGTGCAAAACAATCGACTCAAAAGCGATATTTGAGATTACACCTTCTGTTTTAATGTAAGAAGTATGAAAATAACAAGATGTAATGTGCAAACAGTAACTTTATTGTTGAACTTACAAAAACTGCTATTTCATTATTTGGAAGAGGCATTATAAAAACAATATGCAATACGAACAGAGTTTCTCAAATATTCATCATTGGAACTATCCCAAGAAAGACGTAATGAACAGAGAGATCATCAATTACAGAATGAATTTTTTTGTTTTTCAGTATCTGATATTACCACCCCTATTCCTAATTACACTTTCCAATCGATTTCGCATTGATCGGATGACTTTTCTAATAAATTCTTGAGGCATTGCTTCCCATTCATCATTAAGCGCAACTCTCAATTCCATTATGCTCTTTGGTGCATGATTTCTGCTCCGGGCCCTTCGTTTAAGCTCATCCCAAACATGCTCTAGTGGATTTATGTCCGGACTCAACGCAGGCCAATTTATTTAGGGATACCGATCTCAGTCAGATAGGTAGTGGTGACTCGTGCGGTATGACATCGTGCATTATCATGCAATAAAATAAAGGCATTATCAATAAATCCCACGTATGGAACAACATGTTCCTCCAAAATATCTTTGATGTAACACTCCGCCGTTAAACCTCCTCCACGTCCTCCACCAGGCACAAAAACCAGCTCGGTTTTCCCATCCATGGAAATGCCTGCCCAAAACATACAAGAACCGCCTCCATATGACAGAATTTCTCGTATACAACATTGAGCAAATCGTCCCCCTGGCCTTCTATAGACTCGACGCCTGTTGTCGTTGCCATGTAGGCAGATCCTACTTTCGTCGGAGAATAATACCTAACTCCATTGATAGTCGTCCCAATCCAGATGTTCGCGAGCAAATTCTAGTCGTCTTTGCTTCTGGGTTGCAGTTAGCTTGGGACCAGTAGCTGCCCTTTTTGGTGTCAGGTTGGCTGCTTTTAGTCTCCTTCTGACTGTCCAAACGCTGGTAACCACAGCTCGGACCTCACTAAGCTCTTCTTTGAGATGAGCACCAGTCAAATGTCGATTTCTCAGAGATTTAGATACAAGAAATCGATCATCTCTCTGTTGTTATTCGTTTACGACCTCCTCCTTGTCGGCGGACATAATCACCAGTATCTTGGTACCGACAATACACTCGGGACACAGTTTATTTACTTAAATTTAGTCGATTTGCCACGGCTCTCTGGCTCAGGTTTTCTTTCAATAATGCTATTGCTTGAGCTGCTTTGACGGATGTGGTATCCATTTGTTATGAAGTTGCAAACTTAATTGACTGATGTATTAGTGGGTTGCTATGGAAATTGATGCTTACGATGTTAACCAAATGTGTTAAGTGGGTGCGTGTCGATTTCAATGGGTCAAATTATGATCCTCTCTCTACGTGTTGCATTATTTATTTGTAATACGTCATCCGATTTACCAAAAATCAAAACTTTTTTAAACTCAATAATGAGGTTAATAATTGTACACTAAATATTTTTAAATTTACACCTTTTTTGATTGAAACAGGAGACGTACTTTCGTAAAATAATTTTGAGTCTATTTTTTTGCACTCAAGTGTAGTAAAAAACCTTTTATACCATATTACAAATCAAATCATTAGATCTGAAATTTTACATCTTTAATACATCTTTTACAATTTAATAATCAAATATATACAAATAACAGTGCGGGACTTATAATGAGTAATCCGCTAAGCCCCGCATATTAAAACAGTTTTTATGTGGAGATATGTAGATGTACTGGTATGTTTTACAGGAACTAACCGGTAACTTGACCAAATTTTATCGTATAATAATTCACTCCATAGTCATTTTGAATTTACAATAGAAACAGAACAAAATCATTCCATAAATTTTTTAGATTTAAAAATTATCAGAATTAAATACAAACATGAGTGCTCCGTATTTCATAAACCTACTCATACTGAATAGGCTATACTCAATTCATCATCCCATCCTATATAATATAAACTGGAAGCCTATCATGGCATTTTACCACAACTAAGATCAGATAACGTCGCAAGAAAAACAAAATGCCAAATATCCAAATCTTAATAAGACCTGTACTCACATACGGCTCAGAAGCCTGGACACTCACTAAAAGAGAGGAAACGTTGTTGTACGTTCTGTTCGATTACATATACAGGCAAAATGTCAACAAAAAGAGTCAAACACATAAAAAAGAAAGGAATAACACCAGCTTTTAGAACAAACAACAACTTAGGCAAAGATATTAAAAACAACAAGAGTCAAAATAAAAAGTACTTCCACAGTGGTATATACAAACTTAAATATGGCGACTGTCCAAAAACTTACATCGTTCAAACTGGTAGAACTTTTAACAAACGTATAGCAGAACATAAAAGGGCTTTCAAAAATAGAAAAACAGATTCTAGATACGTACTTTACCTTTAAGATCATAATCATTGGGATAAACAGTTCTCCCCTCCTCAACCTATTTCGTTAAAGAAACTATAATAGGTATCGGAAACTATAATACTGTTTGAAAGGTTATTGATTTCCTTTTCTTTAAAATCACGTATCATTATTTGTGAACACGCTTCATTTAGAAAATCAATTTCGATGTAAATTTCTGAAAGAACGTTACCTACTCTTTGTGTATAAAGTTTTTCAAGACATTGTGATTGTAAATGAATGAGATATTTACTTTGAAAAGGTTGTCTCTTTATGTAAAATATTTTGAAAGAAGATAAATAACTCAAAAAATATGAAGTTTGTGCCTATGGTACCTCATACAAATTTTATCTAGAATTTTACGCAGAATCTAATAATACTCTAATATGCAGGGTATTCTATTTAAAATAACAAAGTTTCTGCTCACTTCCGGTATAACCGGAAGTGGCATGTCTGTCAAAATATTTTTTTCGTCGTCGAAAAGTAGTTCGTCCTAACGTATAATCCCCATAAACCAATTGTCATAGATACTATGTAAGTAGTTTATACACTCTGTATATAATATGCTGCTTAAACAGGCTCCAGGTGGACTCTATTTAACAAATAGTTTTTTCAAAATCTTCGTTTGAATATTCTGTATCGATATTTTGAATGTCTTAGCATATTTGACAAGGACTCCATCATTTTTCTGGCTGGTGGTTTTAACTTAGATATGCTGCTTGAGGGTGCGAGGTGGCCAGACACATTAAAAATGTTTTCGAGCTCCTTTGATATTAAACCTTCTATCAAAGACTATACACGCATACAAGGTAAAAAATCCTGTATAGATAATATTTTTACAAATCTTGAAATATTTGATTCTCTTGTATTCAATCCTCATATATCTGATCATACTGCTCAAAAGATAAAATTTGAATTAAATTAATTTGAGTCAAATATAATAAAAAAAACGAATATTTATCAAGGAGAATAAAATTTTTTTTAAATTCATTTTAGGTAATGTAGACTAGGTATGTGTTTTTTTTGAGACATTAGAAGTAGATAATCAGTGGGATGCTTTTATGAGTTCAGAAAATGTTTATACAATGTTTTCCACTCAAAGAGATAAATACATCAAATAAAAAAAATCACAAAAGTACTTTAAAAATGATGATATAAAACATTGTAAATCTAGGCTTGATGTTTTGTTTACACTGTCTACCAATACTGTTGATTATAAAGATATTTACAGGTCAGAAAAACGCAAATACAATTCTTTACTCACTTAATCTCGAAAAAATTGTTATAAAGAACGAATTAAAAACAGTTAAAATACAACTAACATGGCGTGGCAATTGGTAAAAGAGATTAAGGTAATTTACAAAAATCAAGGTAATTTCTGTATAAAGGGTGACCCTCAGGTACTTTCTAACAAAATAAATCAATTTATGGCAAATGCAGCGCCAACAGCTGTAAAGAAAATAAAGCATGTAAAAAATTCAAATTAATATCGAATAAACTAATCATTGCATGTTTTTAACTCCCGTTTCAGAGAAAGAAATAAGTCACATAATAAATAGCTTAAAAACAAGCATTGCTCTGGTTATGGTGAAATATCAACCAACTTAATTAAATATGTTTCATCAGAGATTTCTCTTCCTCTTTCTTTTATAATTAATGCTTTTTTGAGGAAAGGTAAATTTCCTCAAAGTTTAAAACTGGCAATTGCCAAGCCACTACATAAAAAAGGTGATGTTACTAAGATGTAGAACTATAGACCAATAAGCCTTCTTCCATCATTCTCAAAAATATTCGAAAAAGCAAAATATATTTCAGACTACAAAACTTTTTTACTACAAACAACTTATTTAGTAGTTCACAGCATGGTTTTCTTGCAGGGAGATATGTTGAGACAGCTACCTATGATTTTATATCAAAAATTTTAGAAAAACTGGAGGCAAAAATGAAAACACTCGGTACTTTTTTGGTTTTTGGACCTATCTAAGGCTTTCGATGGTCTAGATTATGCTCCTTTATTAAAAAACTTTCATCTTTATGGAATATCGCGACCTGGCATTAAAATGGATAAAATCTTCTCACAGATAGGTCGCAAAAGGTATGCCTGGAGAAAAGTGGATATAAGGTTTACTCTGAACCGATCAATTTAAAATTAGGTAAACCACAGGGGAGTGTCCTGAGGACTTTTCTCTTTTTGGTCTACATAAACGACCTTCCATATGTGTTGGTTAGTATTTCCTCAAACCTTGTAAATTTTGATGACTCAAATGTGCTTTTCTGTAGAAAAACTTTAGAAACACTCCTCACCGTGGCAGAGCAAATTCTAAGTAAGGCTGAACAGTGGTTCAGTGGAAATCGGTTGTTGCTTAATGCTGATAAGACAGTTTTTGTCTGTTTTAGAACCAGTCAGTCACGAGAACAGTTTCCAGATACAATTAATTTTCTATCACAAAACACGGAACCTGCTAGATCAGTTAAATTTCTTGGTATTCATATTGACCAGAATCTGAATTGGGGGAACAAATACAAAATAAACAAAAAAACTGAATAGAGTCGGCTACTTATTAAGGGTATTAAAGAGCTATCTAGACCAGGGGATTTTACTATCAGTATATTATGCGATATGGAGTAATCTTTTGGGGTGTTGCAGTAGATAGCTCAACTGTCTTTATAGTTCAAAAAAGGCAGTCCGGGTGATCTTAGGACTAAAGGCAGGAGAATCCTGTAGAGGCCGATTCAAATCACTCAATAATCTCACTTTCTCAGTCATCTATGTATTTGAATGTATTATGTTCCTTTTTAAAAAAATTTCTTTGTTTTATCACCTGCTTCCCAATCATGAATATAATACAAGAAGCCTTAATTTGAATTTGCTACTTCACAGATTGTCTATAACAGAGAGAAGTCCTTTGTATGTCTGTGTTAAATTTTATAATAGTCTACCATCTGACATTCAACAGGAAACACACTCTAGAGCTTTTAAAAGAAAGGTTTTTCAACACCTAGTTGACATTGAGCCGTATACTGTAGCGGAGTGCTTAACCTATCGTTCTCCTTGATCAGCATATTCAATTTGTAATGTTAATATATTTTAAATGTGTGATGTCAATATATATTTTTTTAATGTGTAATTAATAATGTGACGGTATTTGCTCATGTTTAAAAATTTATACAAATAAAAATTTACTCTACTCTACTCTGTTTATGAAGTTATCCGATTTTAATTTAGAAAATATAATATTAAAATTCAAAACTAATTTTTTAACTTGTATATCTTCGATTTTCATTGGAGAAAAATGTGAAGAAAAAAAGTGAAGAGTGTAAAAAAACGGTTCCGAACATTACTCTGAACACGCGATCATCCTTTTGGAGCGGGTTACTGGGGGGATTGAAGCAAGCATATAGGCTATTTCCGATTTTCTACACTTCTCGTTCTTACTCCTGTGCTCTAGAAGCAGGATCGCGCTTTCAGAGCAATGTTCGGAGCTGGTTTTTTTACATTTCCCTCTATACTTAATGAAAATCGAAGATATACAAGTTTGAGAGTAAATTTTGAGTTTGAGAAAATGTTTTCTAAGTTAAAGTCGGATAACCTCACTTAATATGCTGATCCATTCAAAATATCGATTTAAAATATAAAATTAAGATTTTGAAAACACTATTCGTTGTACAGCGTCCACCTTGTGCCTGTTTAAACAACATATTATAAAGAATCATTATTCAGAGAATCAGTTTTCGAATTTTAAAAGTTCCATAGTTATGGCGTTTTCAAAAAATGGTAAAATTTATCGTTTTTTCGGCTTTTCTCTGCAAATTAAAAAAAACTGTTTATTTTTTGATTCTCTATAAAAGTCCTATTGACAATATTGTGATTGAATTAGTATTACATAACAAACACATAAAAATAAAATTACATAAAATTAATAATAGGATTTGACAAAATAACAGAATAATTGGATTTTATATCAAACATTTTACGTTTTTTATTAAATTAAAGTCATAATCAAAACATTTTATTTACAAACCAAATTAAGAAATAGTTAAACTAAATAACATTAAACTGTTTGTCAAAGTAAGTGTTCGATATGTCCACCATTTTCTTTAATCCATTTGTCAATACATTACATACAAGATAATCTCATATTAAAAGAAACTGTGTCTAAAGTGTTATAAGTATAATAATAAGTATTTTTTGGAATTTTTTATGAAATAAATAATTATATTAATATCTCACCACATGACCAGGGAATATGACTACCACGAAAAATCAAACGTTTAGGAAAGTTGTTTTTAAATACTGTTCTCACTCCCCTTTCTTTGTAATGTAATGGTGAACCATCTTGTATAAACCACATATTTCGCCTTAAGTTTGATGACAATTTTTCCAATAAATCAATAAAATCATTTTATAAAAAATGTAAATAAATCTCATGATTCAAATTACAAAGTAATTCAAATAATCCGTAAAATTTTAAATTTCCACTCTAACACCCTTTATGTTTCTTAATATCAATATTTTATTAAAGCAATTTGGCTTAAATCGTAATATTTTAAAGTGTAGAATCTGAGGTTTCTTTTTGTACAATTACTTAAGGACCACCCTGTATAATTCGGGAAAAACTAATTCGTTTGCTATTTTTTGTTTTTTTATGGTCTACGAGCCTACTGAAAGGCTTTATTTACTATCAAAAGATACTAAACGTGGTTGGCTATGAAATTTTAAAAGCCAAAAAATCTACAGTTTGGTCTATTATGTGTTATGTATATATTGATGATGTGTCTCTGACCTTCTTGCTGGTTTCTTCTTTTAATATTGGCAACCAGAGTCTGCTACATTCTACTGATGGGTTTACTACGGATTTCCTTTAATAAGTAAGATGAGAGCTACTTCTTTGATTTTTCTTCTTTTCATGTCTGTTTCTTTTATACCGTTGATGCATCTTTCCATTGTACTTGTGCTCATAGTCCCCAGCATTTTTAGAAAATAGAATGAATATTACCATATATCAGAGTGAACTGTTATCAGTGGTACACTCTTATCATCCAGTCCCATTTTCACATCCACTGTTGGATATAGGCCTCCTCCAAACGTCTCCAGTTCTCTCTATCTCTAGTATATCTATCTCTATCTCCAATAATCTCTTCGTCCATCTCCTCATTTCTCATGCGATCTTTCAAGGTCAGACCCAGCATCGATCTCTCCATTCGCCTTTCTGTTACCCTCAGTTTTTCGGCAGTAACTTTCGTTAAAGTTAATGTCTCTGCTCCGTAGGTCAAGACTGGTAAGATGCATTGGTTAAATGCCTTCCTTTTTAGGTGAATTGGGATATTTGTTTTAAAAATGTCTCTCATCCTTCCATATGCCGCCCATCCCAACGTGATTCGTCTATTTAGCTCGCAGGTTTGGTTGTCTCTGGTTATTCTAATTTCATGACCCAAGTATGTGTATTTATCGATTAATTCTACCTTGTTGTAATTGATCTGTATCTCTTCGCTGGGAACCATATTGGTCATTTTGGTTTTCTCGAAATTTTTCTCCAGACCAGTTTCTTGTAGTATATCATTTAGTTCTTGGAGCATGTCTTTGATCTCTCCCAGATTATCTGACAGAAGCACGATATCGTCCGCAAAACGTAGATGGTTTAATCTTTCTCCATCAATGGATATTCCTTTCCGTTGCCATGTTAGTCTTTTAAATGCATACTCAAGAACGGTAATGAACAGCTTTGGTGACATGGTATCACCTTGCCTGACTCTCCTTTTTATCTTTATTTTATTAGTTGCAGAATGTAGACTTATGGTTGTTGTGGTATTTTCATATATATTTTTAACTGTATTACAATATCTGTGGTCGACCCTGCAATCTTGTAGTGTTCTTAAGATGGACGGTAGTTCCACTTTATCAAACGCCTTTTTAAAGTCTACAAACATCAATGCCAAGGGACGGTTATATTCGTTAGTTTTTTCTATCAGGGTTTTTAGGCACTGCAGGTGATCGTTTGTGCCGTAATTAGGGCGGAAACCGGCGTACACTCTACACTCTGTATAATACAACTAATGTTTTAATACTAGAAGTCTAGAAGGACCTTCAGTTTTAGATTTAACAAAAACACAGCTGAACTTTACAAGATTAGGTTATCACAAAATTTTCATCAAAGTGATCACATATAAAAATAGAAATAACACATTACAAAACTTGTCATGGTAAAAAAATGAAGATCAATCAAAATAATTGTTATAAATTAATCATGTTCTATTAAATTTTAGTTACTGCTGTCAAAAAATGCATTGTGGCCAATGATGGACGGTGGACTTCTCCACAACCCTCCAAAGGAAGTGACAAATAGACATTGGAAGCTGTTCGATGCCATCGAAGCGTGCGTTCATTCACCAGATGAAATTAATAGATTTGACTTAAGCAGACAGATTTTGAATAAACTTCATGCCATTCTTCGATATGCAAGGGCAAATAAGTTATTTTAAATATTGTTTTAAATTATTGTCGCACTAAATCAAATCTTCACATCAAACATTTTTGGGATTGTTTTCTGAAATGAGTTATTCTACGCAATTTGTTTTACAAACAATGAAGTTTATTCTTTTCCTTTATATACCCATTGTAAAAATCGATCAATATTCGAATTCTGCGCTGTAATTTTTTTAATATTTGTACAAACTTACCTCACAGGCGGGGTAAGTTGGTACAACTATAGGGGCACAATGGTACAGTATTGGAACTCTCTATAAGAAATGCTCTATTTGGATTTATAATAGGTTCCTACTAGTAATAAGTCGTTCCCGACCGATCCTAAGGTTACATTAACCCGTATTCAGTTATTGAAAGTATTACGAACCGGGAGTCTTCATCAAAATTTTAAAGTACTCAACTATTTTTAGGTGCGAACAAGTTTTATACCTAAATTTTTAATTTACATTAGTCATCTTACTTTTTCTGCGTCGCGTTACCGTTTTTACCCAGTTAAATATCGGTTAGTTACAGTAAGTGTACGATCGACTAATAACCTCCCTATGTGTATTTGTTTGTTGACAGTTAAGTTAGTTCGCTGGATAAAGATTCAACTAACTTAAGGCCAAGAATGTTAATCTATAATCTGGACTGTAAACTTGTATTTTCCATGACTAGTTTCTACACATATCAAGATACAAATAAGATATTTTCTAAATAAAACTTAGAGTTAGATTAAATGAAAATATTAATGATGGATAAATTATTGCTGTACCTGAAGGGGTAGTGTAAAAGAAATGTACTTAATAATTTACTGACATCTGGAACCTGTGGAAAACAAATAGTTTTTTGTTTTTGTCTCAAACAATTAATTGTTTAACAAAGTCTCCAAGGCTAATATTCGTCCTTCCTATTATCGGATCAATTTTTTCTTCTAAACTTTCAAGGATTTTTTCATCTGATTCATATCTTCAAACTCACTGATAGGACTGTGTCAACAAAAGATATTTTGTTTCATTGTCTTAAACAAATCCTCCATTTTGTTTTAGATTTCAGTATATCTTTTGACTACCTTCACCTTATTTATTTGACTATATTTACTTATCTGTTACATTGAGTTTTTTTTCGGAAGTTCTGTTAATAGTCGTAATCCATCTCTTTGTGAAAAAAAAAAACAAAAATGATGATCGTAGACATAGCAAATAATAATCTACCGCACATACACCAAGTAGCGAATTTCGAAGTGGTAGACAAATTTGTGTACCTGAGCTCCCTGATAACCAACAAAGGCGATTGCTCCTCAAAAATCAAGCGTATATTAGCAACGGCTCGAACCGCAACAGCTAAATTAATTAAAATAGGTCAATGCCGAACAATAACGAGGAGTACTAAGCTCAGGTTGATCAATGTCCTTATTTTTTCCATTGCTACATACGCAGCTGAAAAATGGACTTTGAAAAAAATCGATAGGAATAAGATGGAAGCCTTCAAAATGTGGATTTATAGAAGAATTTTACGCGAGTCCTGGACAAAACAACCTGTCAATTTTGGAAAAGGTTCATATAAAAGACAGGCTATTAAAAAAGTAAATATATCTAAATTATTTCGGTCACATAGCTAGAAGAACGAGGGTCATTTAATATCGGTAGTAGAAGGCCAAAGACCAAGAGGAAGATCTCCAACACAATGGGCAGACCAAATGAAGACTATGGTGTTAAAATCCCTACATAAAGCCGTTGGAGACAGCAATATAAGCTAATAATATTTAGAATGTCACTACGCCCTGACAAGTCCTCAAGAAATGAGGAGAGGATCTCTTTGTGATATGTTTAGTAATTTCCTCACATATTTTAGATGTGGCCTCACACTCTGAAGTAAAATGTTCATTAGCTACTTGGATATTCCTTAATATTTCATATCCATGATCTGTTTGCTAACTGGCTTTGAATACCCAAAGGTACTGACACTTGATTCTAGCTTTTTTGATGTTGCAATTCTGATAGCGGTTAAGGGTTACATTTCTCGAAAACGTATTTTCGCTTTTATCTCTCTTCTGAGTCTAATTATACCGTATGGCATGCGAATTGTATTTCCAACAAAAATATTTTATTTCAATTAATTCCCTTGGAAACTTTTGTAAAAAAATGTCTAAAATTAGCTTTAGAATTTGGTTAACGTAAATTGTCCGACATTCCAGATAACAAATTTTTTCTCAAAGTTTTGTATACCATATTTTATTTATATACAACCAAATGTTTTGATCTATTTCATTTGGGTTGTGAGAATTTCATCGAGATCGGGTGATTATTAAGAAATATGTATTGGAATTACGTTTTCACTGTGTATGGCAGCACCTTAAGTATAACATAGGACCGAAGAAAACTTTTTTCGTTAAACACAGAGCGACATAATGGGTATATTCGTATTTTTTTTTTAAAGCTGAGACAATATGTTTCAAAGTAAATAGGGCATCATAAGTATTACTTGTTAAACCTGCTATGTCATAAATTGTAATTTTTCGTCCAGGATTTGATAGCCTTCATTCGTTAAAAGTGGCCTTTAAAAACTTAATAACTAATGGCTGCAGTGTGGTAGAAAAAGCAAATGAATTTCATTTTCTAGAATTAGTGAATAAAATTCGTAATTTTCCAATATGCAAAAGAGAATATTAATTAAACACTTCGTGCGCTTGTTTACGAGTATATATTTATATATTCCCACCAACGACTGTCCTGTTATACAGCCAGATTGGCCCCCAGCTATTAGATGCTGCGACGTTCAGAAAAATATCCACAAACATTTTGCATTAAAAACATATCATAACTACAGTGACTGTATTCCCTTGGGAGTCAATGACACCAAAAGAAGGTATTTATTTACCTCTTTCCGAACTCCGCGATAGTTAGTTCTCGTCGGCAAAAAAATTATGATAGATACTCTCTTCAAACTGCTCTTCTGCGACATCTTTTGGTTTTGAAGCGTTTTTCCTCTAATTTTCCCGAAAATTTTCACCCGTCATACAGGAAAATCGGAAAACAAGTTCCGTCAGACAATATATTGCTTTAATTAAATATGCAACATAAAAATTATCAGAAAAACACGAAAAAACTACTGTGGCGAAATTTGTAGATAACCAGCTTGTAACGAAATATTTTGCCTACCACATAGGTTATTACTATGAGGGATTGAAAATTGGGAACAGAAGTTACTGGAGGTGAAGATATGGCAAGCAAAATAAATAAAAACTTATGCGAAAGGCGCTCAATGTTTATTTGCAGAGCTGGGGTTGTGGATAAGTGAATGGCAAGGGGGTTGAATTGGGGCAACTACAGAAACTTAAACAAAGGGCTACTTACATGAATCTCCTGGACAAATGGACAACAAAACAACAAGAAGGAGCTCTAGCTATTTAAAATGGACGCCGCTTCGAGGAAACTTCCTGCTGGATGAAAGAAAAAGGCTCTTTTCTAAAAAACACAAGAAAAAGGGTTAGAAACTTTTTAGTAAATAAATAGGCAAAATGGTTTAGAGAAATAAATTAAACATTTATTGTTATCTCACCACAAACAGTTACAAATGTAGTTGGTAATACAAAAATAATATATTAATAGACACACAAAAATAAATACAATAATAAAGAGAAAAACTTATAATGTCCTATCCGTTTACAAACTCTTAGAAGTTGGAGATACGACAATACTTTCAAATGGTACTGAGCTATAATTTGTGGCAGAAATAAATTATTACAAATATAGAAATATCTTTTTAAATGAAACTATGTAGAGAGGGTATAATTTTAATTATTACAATTTTTTACAAACTCTTATGAAAGCAATTATTAATAAAAATTTTTATTTTTCCTTTAAAATTTAAACACAAAATTTACCTGGATTACACTAAAATTTCTTTACTTTAAATTTTTTGAAACTGGACTTTGCAATTTCTGGGAGAACTGGAGTTAGATTCACCGTCACACGAACAAGTACATCTCTAAACTGCGATAGGACAAGATAAAATTGAGATTGAAAGTTGGGGCACTGGAACACAAACTTTAGAAATTCGGCTTCCTAAAAAACAGGAAAGTGGAACATGTGGATATCTTTCAAATTTGTTGTAGGCGACACAAATCTCTTAGAAACATGGAAACAGTTATTACTCTGATCTGAAGTGACACATTACATAGATTATAATTCACTATTTTCAACAAATTTGCCGGTTTTTCTCCGACTAACTAAATACGTCTGCTTCAATCGCCCCTCTTTTCAAACCTAACTTTCGCCCTTGGATCGATCTGTGTCTTCCTATGCCACATCTTTTCCCTTTCCAACCCCGAGTACCACCACTCTTCGCAACCGAATTCTTGTTAAACAACTTCAAACTATATCGCAAAACAACCTTGAATCACTTTCAGTTTTCAAAATTGTAGAAGTAACACGTACAAATAAATAAAACCATATTTTCGTCGTAGTTAATAACTAGAATTTGGAATTCTTTTAGAATAAACAGAGAAACGGAGATATTTATACTAGGGCCAGGGACGTACTTGAAAAATTTTATACTTGAATATCCGATAGTTTTTAAGGAATTTTCTGCATGCTACAAGCTAAATTTGTCAGGATACTTTCAATAATAGCAGCTAGAACAACTTTTCATATTGTCTGACGCAGTGGCGGATCTAAACATTTGCTCCGGGATTGGGTTTGGTGAAACTTCCAATGAAACACCGACCGTAAAAAAGATAAACCCATATTACAAAAAAATCATAAATTTTGGACCTTCTTGGGACGGGAAGGGGAATTCCCCCCCCCCCTGTATCTGACGGAACTTGTTTTCCGGTCTTCCTGTCTGACGAGTGATAACTATAATGGTACTACTTTACACATACCAAGTGGCCAATTCTTTACTGTACCATTGTGTTCCACAACACAATTTATAGTAAAAATATCTATATCAACTAATACAAAACTAACAAGGAAGGAGCTTATCTTATATACAAAATAAAATCCATGTTTTATCTCAGCCCAACAAAACAAATAGAAAATAATATGGAATTTTATTTTATTCATAGTTATATAATGTAGCTTATATGCTTTTTGTTCAGAATTTTAGATAACTAATAAAAAAAAGCATAAACTCATATTTAACAGATATAACAATTACACTGAAGAATAAGTTACTATCACCTATGCCTGCTTGCAAGAAGTATGAATGTTCGTAAATGATATAAACTTATATAGGGTGCGCCTAACCTCTGACTTTCTTATGGCCTTATGGACAAACTATGGAGTATATAAAAAATATTTTAAACAAAACTGATGTATAACAAAAACGTCTATAATTATATGAATATTATTTTCGATTATCATTCGATATGTCAACGATTTTCTAGTGTTTTATTTTTGAATAATTTAATATCTTTGAACTGGAGCCATACAATATACAGTGTGATCATTATTTTCAAATACAAAATTTTCTCATTTTTTTTTTAATGTAACACCCTATATATTAATACTCTATTTTGTAGAAAATAATTCTGCCTTTCTTTGGTATTAGGTTTTATATACCTAGTATGTTTCGTTCTGTAGATATTTAAAGGAGAACTATAGATTTAACCCTGTATAATGGAAAATAATTTTAAATCGTAGAGTCTTTGATATAAGATCAGTTTTGTTTGAAGCATTTATTTATACTCCATAGTTTAGCCGTAATCAAAGAAGGCCAGAGGTTTGGCGCATCCTGTATTTACTTGTACGTGTAAAGGTCGATACAAACACATCAGTCCCGTCACAGTCCCTGCGCCGAACCGGTCCCGTCTGGTCATAGAACTATTCGTTGGTCTATTCGCACACACCCGAATGCATCAGTCTTCGGCGACCAATCTGTTGAAAAGATGGAAAGTTTCCTGGATGAAGAATTAGCAATAATTGCTAAATGTTTGGATTTTTCCAAACATAAATATATTTTCTTAAACATTCTATTAATTGTTCGTCAATAATTTTGTTTTGTTCACTTGTACCGCCCGTCATGTTCCCGGCAAAACCAAATAATTCGTCGCTGAGATTATAAAATCGGCCGAGCGATAGACGTGTCGAAAACTGACTGCTGGGAAACTGTTCGTCAACTGATGAATGTGAATGCCAGCGGCATATTTCTATTAAAAAATATTTTGTATGACGGATTGTTCGGTTCGGCGCCGGGACTGTGACGAGACGTGACTGATGTGTTTGAATCGACCTTAAGTTGTGTCTTTTCAATTAAATTTTATCAACAGCTATTTGTGAGCTGCTAAAGAATGTGTTAATAGGCGTAGAGCTGTAATAAGGAGAATGATATAATTAAAATATTAATAGTTTTTATGGAAATAGTTGTGTTCAACGAAATATAAATTAGAAAAATATTAGTCGTACAAATTCAAACGAATACAGGGTGTTTTGGAACAATATTATTACAACGACTGTTTTGTACTTTTTGTATGTTTCTTTGAAAAAGTAGATACTTGTATTAATCTTTGTAAGTTATGTGAAATAAAGTTTTTTTTATGTTTTGACTAATTATTTTACTAAAAATAATGAATAAAATATTGAAAAATAAAGACGTCCTGGAATATTGGAAACTCTTATAAAAATAATAATGGAATTATTAAGAATAATGACAGAACACACATTAGACGAAGCACAAAGTGGATTTAGAACTGGGAAGAGTATACTGACTAAATGGACTTCCAAGAATCTGCAACTTTTAAAAACTGCGAAAATTGTTAGAATGCAGTTAGAAACGATTTTACTTTATCAATATATCTGTAAATAAACTATGTTTAAAAAAAGGAGCAGTAGTTATCTTAATTTTATGCTAACTATGGTAGATACTGGGCAAAAATTGCAAGTAATATTAGGAATTGCTAAGTAAAACTACAGCATATACAGATGTTATGTTTATGCTCTGTTCTTTCTTGGCATAATGTTAAAGAAAATATAATTAAACAAAAAAATAAGTTTTTGAATAATTTATTAAAACTACCTATTTAATAAAAAAACACATTTATAAGACCGGATAAAGCCTAACAAACAAATTTAATACAAAAGAAAAAAAATTAAATATAGAAAGAAATTGTCTTATTAATCCTTATCTTTTTCGAGGTTTTGCCAAAATTGTAATCCATTTGAAGCCATAATGGTTTTGAAATTTTTAATAAGGGTTTCTTTTTTATTTTTTGATACTCCACATGGGGATGTAAATGCCTGAGGGCGGTGAAGTTGTTTATTTAAAACTTTATTTTGAAGAAAATTCATTTCAAATATACTATCGCAGTTATTTGTTAACTTGTACTTTAAGAAAATGCTCCCATGTTGGCAACAATTTCTGTTATTTTCACCAAGTAAGGATGAGGCTCTATGCTTTTAATTTTTTCTGACGCGAAATCTTGCCACTTAAAAAATTTGTATACTGCATTGTTTTTATTGTAACTTTCTTTGAATTTGCATTTCCAACAGCTGTCACAAAATCGTTAAATTCGTAAGTCTTGTTTTTTTTTTCCACCTGATGGTCATGAAGGTGTGTTCTGGTTCGAAATACTTAATACCAATATCTCCAAAAACTCCAATTTTTGTTTTAACCTGGGCAGTTATCTGTCCAAAGGACAAAATGTGCAATATCCCCGTAATGTAAAAAGAAGGCATTATATGAGCTGATTATTTTTTTCTTTTCTCCGCCATGCAATACCGTCATATCATGGACATGCAAAAGTTTTTTGTTTTTTTCCTTTACCCAGGGGTACAAGGCTTTCAGTGACTGTCGATATTCGTTGGGTAAATTTTTCTTTCTTAAACATATCGATCCTTGGTAACATTATGACTTTTGGTAAGTCAATAGAGACTATGTATCTGATTCATTTGTATCCAAACTGTATAATTCTCTTGAATCGCTGGCACGTTGAATGTGGTTCTCATAATTATGCTCTTTATTGTGTAGTTGGGATGCTTCACAAAGTTCGCACTCTTCATGGCCCAGGTTTGTGAAAGATATCTTTTTATTTTTAAGATGCTTTCGATAAACCTCATACGAGCATTGATTATGAGGGTAGGTTGCTTAATAATCCTTATGCATGACCTGTATATGTTATTGACCTGTATATGAGCGCGTTAGGGAATTCAAGTATCTTGGAACAACAATAACTGAAGACAATAACGGATCACAAGAAATAAACAACAGGATTCAGGCCGGCAACAGATGTATTTTTGCCCTCCAAAACCTTATAAAATCAAAACAACTAACACGACGTAAGAAGATACATGTCTATAAAACAATCATACGACCCGTTGTGATGTATGGAAGCGAAACGTGGACGATGACAAAGGCAAATGAAGAGAGACTACGTGTTTGGGAAAGAAAAATCCTAAGGAAGATCTTTGGTCCGGTGCTTGATGAAACATCAGGACAATATAGGATAAGAACTAATAAAGAGCTTGAAGAACTTTACCCAGACGCCAACATCATAAAAGAAATAAAGTCCAGAAGACTCCAATGGGCAGGACACCTCAGAAGACATTCTGACGAACGAACAGTAAGACTGGTGTGGCAGGAAGTCCCAACTGGAAGGAGACCACGCGGACGCCCTCGTCTCCGGTGGCGAGATAATATAGCAGGAGACCTAAGCACTATGGGCGTGGAGAATTGGATGGAGGTTGCTCAAGACGGAAAACAGTGGAGGCATGTTGTCGAGTCGGCTAAAACCCACGAAGGGTTGTAACGCCACGGAGTAAGTAAGTAAGTATGACCTGTATAGTTAAATCACTAGGCATGTATCTACGATATGGAGCGTGTAGATGACTGAAACACATTTTGTCTGACAAATGCTTTCGCTAATCACGCCAATTGCATGGCAAAAATAACGCGATTGGGTAGGTATTGCTTAGAATAGCACAGTAACTGCAGGCTCCGTCACGTATATGCAGAGTTTTACCTAAGAAATGTTGAAATTGCGGGGTTCTTCTTTAGCTACACGCATGTTTTCGTAGATGCTAGGTTTAGTATTTTTTTCACAATATATATTTCTGATTGTAAATACTGTACTTTTCTTAAATAATCATGTAATATAAACTCTCTAGATCTAATTTTCGCGCCCAACTAAATTTTCATCAGTTTTTGCATATGCGGTGTTTTTCCTAAGGACGGCAGTATACAGAATCATATATTTACTTTAAAACAGATAACACAAAATGCACTGTAAGAGAAAAAATAATACTTAACATTTCTTGACTTAGAAAAAACCTTGACATAAACTACCAAGACAGAGACTATAAAAAATACTAAAAGACAAATGAATGGACAACGAGTTACTAAGAATACAGTGAGAACAACAATGCCCTAATTAGTAATAATTCAACATCAAATAAGTTTAAAATAAATGCTGGTTTAAGACAGGAAGGAGCACTTAGCCCAACACTATTCCTAATATTAATGTACGAAATTATTAAAAAATTCACAAGAAGGAGTAAAAAGCTGAATGTAGGGTATAGAACTCTCGAGAGTATTGTTGTGCTAATTGCAAACACTGAAAAAGAATAATTTGGAAATATGGAAAAAAAAAACAAGCAGTAAGTAAAGGTCATAGCTACAGAATGGGGAACAAAGAAATCCAAATAGTATGTTATGCAGACGACGCCGCATTAATCGCCGAGACAGAAGACGAGCTCCAAAGATTAACACATATCTTCAATACAACAGCTAAGAAATACAATATGATATTATCAGCCAAAAAAACCACATGTATGACAACATGTAAATACCCACTACGGTGTAAAATCGAAATTGATGGGAAAATAATAAAGCAGGAAGCAAGGTTTAGATATCTGGAAATAGATATAAGTAGTTACGGTGATGTTGAAGAAGTACGACAACAAAGCTTAAAAGCAAGTAAAGCGGCGGGTTCTCTTAATGACACACTCTGGAAGAACAAACACCTAAGACAAGACACAAAAACAAGAATATATAAAGCAGCAATTAGACCTATATTAACATACACGGTGGAGACAAGACCTGACACATCTAAAACGAGACGACTGCTAGAAACAACAGAGATGAAAATACTCCGACGAATATCAGGGAGAAGTTTGTTGGATAGGGAAAGAAGCGAAAACATAAGAAGAGCATGCAATACAGAAGACATAAATGAATGGGTGACAAAACGAAAACAGAAGTGGAACGAACACATCAGGAGAATGGCAGAGGATAGAATAGTACGAATAGCACGAGATAAGTCACCAAATGGACGAAGAAGTATTGGCAGACCAAGAAAAAGATAGTGCGACGATTTAAACAATTTAGGAGGCTAATATTGAAAAAGAAACAGGCTTTAAAGCCTACATAGTGAAAGGAAGAAGAATAAGAAGAAAGAAAAACGAGGAACGACTGGGTTAGATCAAAAACAGAAGGTTTTTCATATCATAACAAAAATTGTCAAACTCAAATGTATCTTCGCAGGCCACAATTCTAGACAAAAAAAACAACGTTGGAACGCCACAATACAACATTGGAGACCTTACAAAGGTACGCGACCAAGAAGAAGACCACAAATGATACTAGTGGAAGAAATAAAAAGAATAGCCAGAATAAATGGGAAGTATCTATCCTCAGGATAGAGATCGATGGAAGGAGTTGGGAGAGGTCTATGTCCAAAAATGGACGAGAGAAGTATAAGAAAATGATTTAGAGAAAAACCATTATTAGCACCACGTAAACAATTAACCAGAAAAGAAACAGAGTGAATAAGAACAATCAAGAATAGTAGAAATAAATATGAAAGAGGCGTCAAGTTTTGGGAACCACCTAATAGCAAATGAAAGGGCAATTTAATTAATTAAATAAGCGAATGTAGCTAATGTATTTTTTTACAAGTTAATATGATTAATGATTTTTATGTTGTATATTTTATTTGGTTTGTTATCATTTTTTGGATAAAATAAACCGATTTGTATCTTAAAGTTGATATATATAAATACGATAAAATATAAACGAGAAATGCATGGATGACAATATAAATATACCAAATAAAATGAAAAGACAATGCATAGTAAAGATGAACAATACTAAAAAGAAAAATATTTAATAATACATCATGATATTCTTCTTCTTTAAGTTTTATCTTCTATCGAAGGTTGGAAATCATCATGGCTATGCGGACTCTGTTGACTGCCGCTCTAAAAAGTTCTGCACTACTGCATTCAAACCATTCCCTTAAGTTCTTAAGCCAGGATATTCTTCGTCTTCCCACATTTCGCTTTCCTCGGATTTTGCCCTGCATAATAAGTTGTAATAATGCGTATTTTTGCCCTCTCATCACATGTCCCAAGTACTTTAAGTAAGTTTTCGTCTTTTAATAGTTAATATTATTTCCGCCTCATTTCCTATCCTTCTAGTTACTTCCATGTT